>OX637796.1:4693161-4695661 GCA_951802425.1 Clavaria fumosa | reverse complement strand
ATACAAAAGGCTATCAAATCTGCATTATTAAGAGACAATGTTACTGTACATTAACTACACTAGGATTTGAAAACCCTTGGGTCCTCATTAATTTGAGGTCTGAGGAGGAGAGGGCAAAGCATCTTAAAGTCAATGCCCTTGGCTGCATCAGTGCCCATACAATTGTATTCATTAGACCAAGAAAAAGCATATGACAAAATAGACCATGAATACCTATGGAGAACACTAAGGAAATATAAGATACCTGAAAAAATAATAAGAATAGTGCAAACACTATACAGCGAGGCAGAAACCTCCATCTATGTAAACATTGTAGAAGGAAGACCAATAAAAATAGGAAGAGGAGTAAGACAGGGAGACCCAATGTCTTGCCTTGTCTACAACATTGCCATAGAGCCCCTAGCTAATGCTATAAGGAAATCAAAGATGAAAGGAATAGAAATTCCAGGAATAGTGAAAAAATTACTTGTGTCACTGTTTGCAGATGATACATTGATATACATGAATAAGAAAGACAAAATAAAAGATTTAAAACAAACAATAGACAAATTTTGTAATGCATCAACAGCAAAGTTAGGTGAGGTGATTTTAGGTTAGGTTAGGTTATGTGAGGTTAGGTGAGGTGAGGTGAGGTTAGTAACCCTAACTAACACTTCCTAACCACTAACAATTTACTAACTAAACTAACCTAACCTAACCTAACCTAAATTAACCCTTACTAATACTTCCTAAATACTAATACTTCCTAACTACTAACACTTACTTCCTAACCACTAACACTTAACCCTTACTAATACTTCCTAACCACTAACACTTACTTACTAACCACTAACATTACTAACCACTAACACTTACCAACTAACCTAACCGAACCGAACCTAACCCTTACTAATATTTCCTAACCACTAACCCTAACCACTAACAATTTACTTATTAACACTAACACTTACCAACTAACCTAACCTAACTAACCTAACTAACCTAACACTTACTAACTAACCTAACTAACCTAACCTAACCTAACTAACACCTAACACTTACTAACCTAACCTAACCTAACTAACCTAACCTAACCTAACTAACCAAATAACCTAACCTAACCCTTACTAATACTTCCTAACCACTAACCTAACTAACCTAACCACTAACACTTACCAACTAACCTAACCTAACCATTACTAATACTTCCTAACACTTACTTCCTAACCACTAACACTTACTTACTAACCACTAACACTTACCAACCACTAACAATTTACTTACTAACATTAACACTTACCAACCAACCTAACTTAATTCTTACTAACCTACCCTACTAACCTAACCTAACTCCTCACCTACCCTACTAACCTTACTAATACTTCCTGAACACTAACTAACCTAACCTAACCTAACCTAACTAACCTAACTAACCTAACTAACCTAACCTAACCCTAACCTAACCTAACCTAACTAACCTAACTTATACTAACCTAACCACTAACACTTACTTACTAACCTCACCTACCCTACTAACCTAACCTAACTAACCTAACCTAACCTACTAACCTAACCTAACCCCTACTAACCTCACCTACCCTACTAACCTCACCTACCCTACTAACCTCACCTAACCTACTAACCTAATCTAACTAATACTTCCTAACAACTAACACCTACTAACTAACCTAACTAACTAACCTAACTAATACTTCCTAACCTAACTTACTAACCTAACTAACCCAACTAACCTAACTAACTAACCTAACCTAACCTTCTTATTAACTAACCTAACCTTCTTATTAACCTAAACCTAACCTAACCTAATCTACTAACTAACCTAACTAACCTAACTTACTAACCTAACCTAACCTACTAACCTAACCTAACCCCTACTAACCTCACCTACCCTACTAACCTCACCTACCCTACTAACCTAATCTAACTAATACTTCCTAACAACTAACACTTACTAACTAACCTAACTAACTAACCTAACTAATACTTCCTAACCTAACTTACTAACCTCACCTACCCTACTAACCTCACCTACCCTACTAACCTCACCTAACCTACTAACCTAATCTAACTAATACTTCCTAACAACTAACACCTACTAACTAACCTAACTAACTAACCTAACTAATACTTCCTAACCTAACTTACTAACCTAACTAACCCAACTAACCTAACTAACTAACCTAACCTAACCTTCTTATTAACTAACCTAACCTTCTTATTAACCTAAACCTAACCTAACCTAATCTACTAACTAACCTAACTAACCTAACTTACTAACCTAACCTAACCTACTAACCTAACCTAACCCCTACTAACCTCACCTACCCTACTAACCTCACCTACCCTACTAACCTAATCTAACTAATACTTCCTAACAACTAACACTTACTAACTAACCTAACTAACTAACCTAACTAATACTTCCTAACCTAACTTACTAACCTAACTAACCCAACTAACCTAACTAACTAACCTAACCTAACCTTCTTATTAACCTAAA
>OX637796.1:4680661-4683161 GCA_951802425.1 Clavaria fumosa | reverse complement strand
TACATACAAAAGGCTATCAAATCTGCATTATTAAGAGACAATGTTACTGTACATTAACTACACTAGGATTTGAAAACCCTTGGGTCCTCATTAATTTGAGGTCTGAGGAGGAGAGGGCAAAGCATCTTAAAGTCAATGCCCTTGGCTGCATCAGTGCCCATACAATTGTATTCATTAGACCAAGAAAAAGCATATGACAAAATAGACCATGAATACCTATGGAGAACACTAAGGAAATATAAGATACCTGAAAAAATAATAAGAATAGTGCAAACACTATACAGCGAGGCAGAAACCTCCATCTATGTAAACATTGTAGAAGGAAGACCAATAAAAATAGGAAGAGGAGTAAGACAGGGAGACCCAATGTCTTGCCTTGTCTACAACATTGCCATAGAGCCCCTAGCTAATGCTATAAGGAAATCAAAGATGAAAGGAATAGAAATTCCAGGAATAGTGAAAAAATTACTTGTGTCACTGTTTGCAGATGATACATTGATATACATGAATAAGAAAGACAAAATAAAAGATTTAAAACAAACAATAGACAAATTTTGTAATGCATCAACAGCAAAGTTAGGTGAGGTGATTTTAGGTTAGGTTAGGTTATGTGAGGTTAGGTGAGGTGAGGTGAGGTTAGTAACCCTAACTAACACTTCCTAACCACTAACAATTTACTAACTAAACTAACCTAACCTAACCTAACCTAAATTAACCCTTACTAATACTTCCTAAATACTAATACTTCCTAACTACTAACACTTACTTCCTAACCACTAACACTTAACCCTTACTAATACTTCCTAACCACTAACACTTACTTACTAACCACTAACATTACTAACCACTAACACTTACCAACTAACCTAACCGAACCGAACCTAACCCTTACTAATATTTCCTAACCACTAACCCTAACCACTAACAATTTACTTATTAACACTAACACTTACCAACTAACCTAACCTAACTAACCTAACTAACCTAACACTTACTAACTAACCTAACTAACCTAACCTAACCTAACTAACACCTAACACTTACTAACCTAACCTAACCTAACTAACCTAACCTAACCTAACTAACCAAATAACCTAACCTAACCCTTACTAATACTTCCTAACCACTAACCTAACTAACCTAACCACTAACACTTACCAACTAACCTAACCTAACCATTACTAATACTTCCTAACACTTACTTCCTAACCACTAACACTTACTTACTAACCACTAACACTTACCAACCACTAACAATTTACTTACTAACATTAACACTTACCAACCAACCTAACTTAATTCTTACTAACCTACCCTACTAACCTAACCTAACTCCTCACCTACCCTACTAACCTTACTAATACTTCCTGAACACTAACTAACCTAACCTAACCTAACCTAACTAACCTAACTAACCTAACTAACCTAACCTAACCCTAACCTAACCTAACCTAACTAACCTAACTTATACTAACCTAACCACTAACACTTACTTACTAACCTCACCTACCCTACTAACCTAACCTAACTAACCTAACCTAACCTACTAACCTAACCTAACCCCTACTAACCTCACCTACCCTACTAACCTCACCTACCCTACTAACCTCACCTAACCTACTAACCTAATCTAACTAATACTTCCTAACAACTAACACCTACTAACTAACCTAACTAACTAACCTAACTAATACTTCCTAACCTAACTTACTAACCTAACTAACCCAACTAACCTAACTAACTAACCTAACCTAACCTTCTTATTAACTAACCTAACCTTCTTATTAACCTAAACCTAACCTAACCTAATCTACTAACTAACCTAACTAACCTAACTTACTAACCTAACCTAACCTACTAACCTAACCTAACCCCTACTAACCTCACCTACCCTACTAACCTCACCTACCCTACTAACCTAATCTAACTAATACTTCCTAACAACTAACACTTACTAACTAACCTAACTAACTAACCTAACTAATACTTCCTAACCTAACTTACTAACCTCACCTACCCTACTAACCTCACCTACCCTACTAACCTCACCTAACCTACTAACCTAATCTAACTAATACTTCCTAACAACTAACACCTACTAACTAACCTAACTAACTAACCTAACTAATACTTCCTAACCTAACTTACTAACCTAACTAACCCAACTAACCTAACTAACTAACCTAACCTAACCTTCTTATTAACTAACCTAACCTTCTTATTAACCTAAACCTAACCTAACCTAATCTACTAACTAACCTAACTAACCTAACTTACTAACCTAACCTAACCTACTAACCTAACCTAACCCCTACTAACCTCACCTACCCTACTAACCTCACCTACCCTACTAACCTAATCTAACTAATACTTCCTAACAACTAACACTTACTAACTAACCTAACTAACTAACCTAACTAATACTTCCTAACCTAACTTACTAACCTAACTAACCCAACTAACCTAACTAACTAACCTAACCTAACCTTCTTATTAACCT
>OX637796.1:4668161-4670661 GCA_951802425.1 Clavaria fumosa | reverse complement strand
ACGTACATACAAAAGGCTATCAAATCTGCATTATTAAGAGACAATGTTACTGTACATTAACTACACTAGGATTTGAAAACCCTTGGGTCCTCATTAATTTGAGGTCTGAGGAGGAGAGGGCAAAGCATCTTAAAGTCAATGCCCTTGGCTGCATCAGTGCCCATACAATTGTATTCATTAGACCAAGAAAAAGCATATGACAAAATAGACCATGAATACCTATGGAGAACACTAAGGAAATATAAGATACCTGAAAAAATAATAAGAATAGTGCAAACACTATACAGCGAGGCAGAAACCTCCATCTATGTAAACATTGTAGAAGGAAGACCAATAAAAATAGGAAGAGGAGTAAGACAGGGAGACCCAATGTCTTGCCTTGTCTACAACATTGCCATAGAGCCCCTAGCTAATGCTATAAGGAAATCAAAGATGAAAGGAATAGAAATTCCAGGAATAGTGAAAAAATTACTTGTGTCACTGTTTGCAGATGATACATTGATATACATGAATAAGAAAGACAAAATAAAAGATTTAAAACAAACAATAGACAAATTTTGTAATGCATCAACAGCAAAGTTAGGTGAGGTGATTTTAGGTTAGGTTAGGTTATGTGAGGTTAGGTGAGGTGAGGTGAGGTTAGTAACCCTAACTAACACTTCCTAACCACTAACAATTTACTAACTAAACTAACCTAACCTAACCTAACCTAAATTAACCCTTACTAATACTTCCTAAATACTAATACTTCCTAACTACTAACACTTACTTCCTAACCACTAACACTTAACCCTTACTAATACTTCCTAACCACTAACACTTACTTACTAACCACTAACATTACTAACCACTAACACTTACCAACTAACCTAACCGAACCGAACCTAACCCTTACTAATATTTCCTAACCACTAACCCTAACCACTAACAATTTACTTATTAACACTAACACTTACCAACTAACCTAACCTAACTAACCTAACTAACCTAACACTTACTAACTAACCTAACTAACCTAACCTAACCTAACTAACACCTAACACTTACTAACCTAACCTAACCTAACTAACCTAACCTAACCTAACTAACCAAATAACCTAACCTAACCCTTACTAATACTTCCTAACCACTAACCTAACTAACCTAACCACTAACACTTACCAACTAACCTAACCTAACCATTACTAATACTTCCTAACACTTACTTCCTAACCACTAACACTTACTTACTAACCACTAACACTTACCAACCACTAACAATTTACTTACTAACATTAACACTTACCAACCAACCTAACTTAATTCTTACTAACCTACCCTACTAACCTAACCTAACTCCTCACCTACCCTACTAACCTTACTAATACTTCCTGAACACTAACTAACCTAACCTAACCTAACCTAACTAACCTAACTAACCTAACTAACCTAACCTAACCCTAACCTAACCTAACCTAACTAACCTAACTTATACTAACCTAACCACTAACACTTACTTACTAACCTCACCTACCCTACTAACCTAACCTAACTAACCTAACCTAACCTACTAACCTAACCTAACCCCTACTAACCTCACCTACCCTACTAACCTCACCTACCCTACTAACCTCACCTAACCTACTAACCTAATCTAACTAATACTTCCTAACAACTAACACCTACTAACTAACCTAACTAACTAACCTAACTAATACTTCCTAACCTAACTTACTAACCTAACTAACCCAACTAACCTAACTAACTAACCTAACCTAACCTTCTTATTAACTAACCTAACCTTCTTATTAACCTAAACCTAACCTAACCTAATCTACTAACTAACCTAACTAACCTAACTTACTAACCTAACCTAACCTACTAACCTAACCTAACCCCTACTAACCTCACCTACCCTACTAACCTCACCTACCCTACTAACCTAATCTAACTAATACTTCCTAACAACTAACACTTACTAACTAACCTAACTAACTAACCTAACTAATACTTCCTAACCTAACTTACTAACCTCACCTACCCTACTAACCTCACCTACCCTACTAACCTCACCTAACCTACTAACCTAATCTAACTAATACTTCCTAACAACTAACACCTACTAACTAACCTAACTAACTAACCTAACTAATACTTCCTAACCTAACTTACTAACCTAACTAACCCAACTAACCTAACTAACTAACCTAACCTAACCTTCTTATTAACTAACCTAACCTTCTTATTAACCTAAACCTAACCTAACCTAATCTACTAACTAACCTAACTAACCTAACTTACTAACCTAACCTAACCTACTAACCTAACCTAACCCCTACTAACCTCACCTACCCTACTAACCTCACCTACCCTACTAACCTAATCTAACTAATACTTCCTAACAACTAACACTTACTAACTAACCTAACTAACTAACCTAACTAATACTTCCTAACCTAACTTACTAACCTAACTAACCCAACTAACCTAACTAACTAACCTAACCTAACCTTCTTATTAA
>OX637796.1:4648161-4658161 GCA_951802425.1 Clavaria fumosa | reverse complement strand
TGGACGTACATACAAAAGGCTATCAAATCTGCATTATTAAGAGACAATGTTACTGTACATTAACTACACTAGGATTTGAAAACCCTTGGGTCCTCATTAATTTGAGGTCTGAGGAGGAGAGGGCAAAGCATCTTAAAGTCAATGCCCTTGGCTGCATCAGTGCCCATACAATTGTATTCATTAGACCAAGAAAAAGCATATGACAAAATAGACCATGAATACCTATGGAGAACACTAAGGAAATATAAGATACCTGAAAAAATAATAAGAATAGTGCAAACACTATACAGCGAGGCAGAAACCTCCATCTATGTAAACATTGTAGAAGGAAGACCAATAAAAATAGGAAGAGGAGTAAGACAGGGAGACCCAATGTCTTGCCTTGTCTACAACATTGCCATAGAGCCCCTAGCTAATGCTATAAGGAAATCAAAGATGAAAGGAATAGAAATTCCAGGAATAGTGAAAAAATTACTTGTGTCACTGTTTGCAGATGATACATTGATATACATGAATAAGAAAGACAAAATAAAAGATTTAAAACAAACAATAGACAAATTTTGTAATGCATCAACAGCAAAGTTAGGTGAGGTGATTTTAGGTTAGGTTAGGTTATGTGAGGTTAGGTGAGGTGAGGTGAGGTTAGTAACCCTAACTAACACTTCCTAACCACTAACAATTTACTAACTAAACTAACCTAACCTAACCTAACCTAAATTAACCCTTACTAATACTTCCTAAATACTAATACTTCCTAACTACTAACACTTACTTCCTAACCACTAACACTTAACCCTTACTAATACTTCCTAACCACTAACACTTACTTACTAACCACTAACATTACTAACCACTAACACTTACCAACTAACCTAACCGAACCGAACCTAACCCTTACTAATATTTCCTAACCACTAACCCTAACCACTAACAATTTACTTATTAACACTAACACTTACCAACTAACCTAACCTAACTAACCTAACTAACCTAACACTTACTAACTAACCTAACTAACCTAACCTAACCTAACTAACACCTAACACTTACTAACCTAACCTAACCTAACTAACCTAACCTAACCTAACTAACCAAATAACCTAACCTAACCCTTACTAATACTTCCTAACCACTAACCTAACTAACCTAACCACTAACACTTACCAACTAACCTAACCTAACCATTACTAATACTTCCTAACACTTACTTCCTAACCACTAACACTTACTTACTAACCACTAACACTTACCAACCACTAACAATTTACTTACTAACATTAACACTTACCAACCAACCTAACTTAATTCTTACTAACCTACCCTACTAACCTAACCTAACTCCTCACCTACCCTACTAACCTTACTAATACTTCCTGAACACTAACTAACCTAACCTAACCTAACCTAACTAACCTAACTAACCTAACTAACCTAACCTAACCCTAACCTAACCTAACCTAACTAACCTAACTTATACTAACCTAACCACTAACACTTACTTACTAACCTCACCTACCCTACTAACCTAACCTAACTAACCTAACCTAACCTACTAACCTAACCTAACCCCTACTAACCTCACCTACCCTACTAACCTCACCTACCCTACTAACCTCACCTAACCTACTAACCTAATCTAACTAATACTTCCTAACAACTAACACCTACTAACTAACCTAACTAACTAACCTAACTAATACTTCCTAACCTAACTTACTAACCTAACTAACCCAACTAACCTAACTAACTAACCTAACCTAACCTTCTTATTAACTAACCTAACCTTCTTATTAACCTAAACCTAACCTAACCTAATCTACTAACTAACCTAACTAACCTAACTTACTAACCTAACCTAACCTACTAACCTAACCTAACCCCTACTAACCTCACCTACCCTACTAACCTCACCTACCCTACTAACCTAATCTAACTAATACTTCCTAACAACTAACACTTACTAACTAACCTAACTAACTAACCTAACTAATACTTCCTAACCTAACTTACTAACCTCACCTACCCTACTAACCTCACCTACCCTACTAACCTCACCTAACCTACTAACCTAATCTAACTAATACTTCCTAACAACTAACACCTACTAACTAACCTAACTAACTAACCTAACTAATACTTCCTAACCTAACTTACTAACCTAACTAACCCAACTAACCTAACTAACTAACCTAACCTAACCTTCTTATTAACTAACCTAACCTTCTTATTAACCTAAACCTAACCTAACCTAATCTACTAACTAACCTAACTAACCTAACTTACTAACCTAACCTAACCTACTAACCTAACCTAACCCCTACTAACCTCACCTACCCTACTAACCTCACCTACCCTACTAACCTAATCTAACTAATACTTCCTAACAACTAACACTTACTAACTAACCTAACTAACTAACCTAACTAATACTTCCTAACCTAACTTACTAACCTAACTAACCCAACTAACCTAACTAACTAACCTAACCTAACCTTCTTATTAACCTAAACCTAACCTAACCTAATCTACTAACTAACCTAACTAACCTAACTTACTAATACTTCCTAACCACTAACACTTACTTACTAACCTAACTAACCTAACCTAACCTAACTAACCAAACTAACCTAACCTTCTTATTAACCCTTACTAATACTTCCCAACCTAACTAACCTAACACTAACACTTACTAACCTAACCTACCCTATTAACACTTACTAACTAACCTAACTAACCTAACTTAATAAACTTCACTTACTAACCTAACTAACCTAACTAACTAACCAAACTGACTAACCAAACTTAATAACTTACTAACTGTTAACACTTGACAGTAGTTCTCCCTTTCCTATATTAAAGTCAATTCACAGCATATCTGTTGTGTGACACTGGTACTTACCTCAGCCATGCTTTCCTATCATATGGAAGTGAAGGTTTAGTGGGTGTAAAAGTTATTCACGACATATCTGTTGTGTGACACTGGCACTTACTTCAGCCATGCTTTCCTATCATATGGAAGTGAAGGTTTAGTGGGTGTAAAAGTTATTCACGACATATCTGTTGTGTGACACTGGCACTTACTTCAGCCATGCTTTCCTATCATATGGAAGTGAAGGTTTAGTGGGTGTAAAAGTTATTCACGACATATCTGTTGTGTGACTCTGGTACTCACTGCTGCCCTACTTTCCTATCATATGGAGGTGAGGTTTGGTGGGTGTCAGAGTTATTCACGACATATCTGTTGTGCGACTCTGGCACTTACTTCAGCCATGCTTTCCTATCTTATGGAGGTGAGGTTTGGTGGGTGTTAAAGTTATTCACGACATATCTGTTGTGGAACTCTGGCACTCACTGCTGCCCTGCTTTCCTATCATATGAGAAGGTTGAAAGGGAATGAAACTTGGAGTGGTTGTTTGACCTCTATGAGTGACATTCTTCAAGTACGCCTTCTTACTCCATGGTTGACTGGCCTATTCTGGACTGAGTCATTGATGTACCTTTTCACAAGGGTGTACTGGCTTAGAAAGAATTCTTATTTGGGCTGGGCAGTTTCAAAGACCTTTTTGTTAAGGTTTAATGCCTGATCTCTTGCCAAGCACCGTCCATCTGTGATGTGTGCTTGCACTGTTGAAGGTTGCGGATTACTTGCCATTGGCTAAGATGCTTCTGTTCATCTAGCGAATTGAAGATCCACCACAATTGTGTTGCATCAAGGGTATGTGACCATTTGCTGGTAGTCTCCAATGTGGGCAGCTATACTTGGTCATTATTAATGGTGACCAGGTTCAGTTGACTCAGAATATGTGAGGACAGTTACATGGTAGTGCAATCTTGGCCCATTCCAATTGTCTGTATGCATGCTTGCAGAAGACTTGGAGGTGCTGTGATGGCACAGCAGAACCATCATGTATGGTTGATGAACTCCTGAGCAGGCGAAGACCACTTCAGTGGCCAGTAGTTTTGCCTTCATGGAAAGTAGTTACCTGGTTGATCCTGCCAGTAGTCATATGCTTGTCTCAAAGATTAAGCCATGCAAGTCTAAGTATAAACAAATTTATACTGTGAAACTGCGAACGGCTCATTAAATCAGTTATAGTTTATTTGATGATATCTTACTACATGGATAACTGTGGTAATTCTAGAGCTAATACATGCACTATAAACCCTGACTTCTGGAAGGGGTGTATTTATTAGATAAAAAACCAACGCGGGTTACCGCCCCTTGGTGATTCATAATAACTTCTCGAATCGTATGACCTTGTGTCGACGATGCTTCATTCAAATATCTGCCCTATCAACTTTCGATGGTAGGATAGTGGCCTACCATGGTTTCAACGGGTAACGGGGAATAAGGGTTCGATTCCGGAGAGGGAGCCTGAGAAACGGCTACCACATCCAAGGAAGGCAGCAGGCGCGCAAATTACCCAATCCCGACACGGGGAGGTAGTGACAATAAATAACGATATAGGGCTCATTTGAGTCTTATAATTGGAATGAGTACAATTTAAATCCCTTAACGAGAAACAATTGGAGGGCAAGTCTGGTGCCAGCAGCCGCGGTAATTCCAGCTCCAATAGCGTATATTAAAGTTGTTGCAGTTAAAAAGCTCGTAGTTGAACTTGAGATCGGGTTGAGTGGTCTACCTAACGGTGTGTACTGCTCGACTGGGTCTTGTCTCTTGGTGAACCGTTGTGTTCTTCATTGGATGCTTCGGGGAACCAGGACTTTTACCTTGAAAAAATTAGAGTGTTCAAAGCAGGCCTATGCCTGAATACATTAGCATGGAATAATAGAATAGGACGTGCTGTTCTATTTTGTTGGTTTTTAGAGCTGCCGTAATGATTAATAGGGATAGTTGGGGGCATTCATATTCAGTCGCTAGAGGTGAAATTCTTGGATTGACTGAAGATGAACTACTGCGAAAGCATTTGCCAAGGATGTTTTCATTAATCAAGAACGAAGGTTAAGGGATCAAAAACGATCAGATACTCTGGGTAGGGAATACCCTGGCATAGCCTCTAAGCGGCCCCAGAGACGAGTAGCGATGGCGAAACTAATAAATGCCTTTAAAAGACATATAGAAACTTATAATAGAAAACTGTACTAAGTAATGAAACATGAAATATAACACAATTGAACTGCAGGGCCTTGCCCACCCGCCCCTCGTTAACCCATACAATATAACACCACAACTTTTACAACCAATGGCAACAACCCCCAAACCTGCGGCTCCCCGAGGTAAAGGGTTATCTGAACTAAAATTTACAATAGACTAATATGTTTGCCTGCTACAGTCAAACGTAAAACACCCATCCCAATAATCGAACCCGCACACCCCGACGCCGGTATAGGCGACTCCGACTACGAGGAAGCCCCTCGTCACAACCGAAAAAAGAAACGGGCGTCCATTGCTGGCCCCTCCCGAGTAATCGAGGAGACGCCCCCGACCACTCCCACCCCCCGCGCATCCAATAAAAAATTAGATGATGAGGAGGAGGAGCGTACCCCTGCGACTCCTCCGCCCACGACCCCGGCACCCCAAGATCAGGACTCTGATCTTGATGGTGAATACCTTACCCCCCAGGTGATACTGGAGAGGGCGCGCGCTGTATTGAAAACGAAATTAAAGCCGAAAACGGATGACGAGGAGGAGGAGGAGGAAAAACCCAACACTAGAGCCGACGAATGGCAACAATTCACGGACGAACAGGTCTTCTTCGAATCGCATACTGAGCCTTTTACGCTCATAGATAGAGTAGAAGAGCTGATGACCCAGTATCAAGTTCTGGGGGCCTGTTTCGGGAGAAAAGGAAATGATACAAAACGCACGTATATAAAAAAGGCCGTAGAATCTGTATTACTAAGAGACGACGTAGAATTAACCACACTAGGATTTGAAAACCCTTGGGTCCTCATTAATTTGAGGTCTGAGGAGGAGAGGGCAAAACTTCTTAAAGTCAATGCCCTTGGCTGCATTAATGCCCATACGATTGTTTTTATACGACCGGTATGGAAGAGACCTCGTTTGTGCCGAAAGGCACAAGTTGTCAGAGTGTCTTGTCAGGATGATGGCAAATCCTTAGAGGCAGTCAAGGAAGCAGCGGCTTTAAGATGGAACGGTTGCAGTTTGGACTTTGAAGTTGTCCCCCATTGTAGAGAGACCAGAGACTACTCCTCTAAGGAGATTCTAGTGACGGTCAGATACAGTGATAAGGAGGCAGCAGCACTGTTCAGAGGGAAGGGTCAGCTATGGGCAGAGGTTGACGGTGAACCACGAAAGTGGGAAACCAAGGGTGCCCCGACATGCCAATTTTGTCATGGGAATGACCACAAACATTGGAGATGTGAGTGGTTCAATCATGCAAAACGAAAGGGCATAACAGTCAACCCGGGCATTGGGGAAGGCAACCCCCAGAGACAAAGAAAAGCCCACACCCAGACCTAGTACCGCCGTTCACGTTGCACTCTTCCAAGGGGCCCCCATCATTTTTTTACAACAGACATTATCTTTTTTCTTTTTATTTTTTTACATACACACGAGCCAAGTACACACAATGGAGTAGAGCACATAATAGACTCACTACTCTGGACATTTGTGTGAACACAAGAAAACCAACGATACGAAACTAACCAAATAACTAAGATAAAAGTAAAAGTATAAAGAAACTTAAAAGCAATTTAAGATCCACAATACACAAGACGAAAATCGAACCAAAGTAAGTAAGAAAATGATGGAACTCAAGAACTTCAACGTAAGAACAAGAATGAACCAAAATCAACACTCAAGACCTCAAATCCAACAACTCAAGACACAACAATAGATTTAAATTAAAATAACAAACCAAAAACAACTAAAGAACACTAAGTACAATAACGAAAGGAAATGAATATAGCAAAGTAAAGAACTAGACTGAGCGCGATGTTAGGTCGGCCTTAGACCTAGCACGACGTTAAGTCGACCTTAGACTTAGTGTAACGCTAAGTCGACCTTAGACTTAGCGCGAAGCTAAGTCGACCTTAAACTTGGCGCGACGCTAAGTTGACCTTAGGCCTAGCACTATGCTAAGCCAACCCAACACCATGAATTTACAACCGAAACTACCGAATACTGCCAGAGGCTGTCTTGGATTTAGAATCCAGGACGGTAACACCGGGGTGCAGGCAGAGCCTGCTGGATCACGCCTGGAGGTGGCCAGTATAAACATATATGCGAACTCTCCGGGGGCCACGGCTTCATCTGCTCGAGCTGGAGGTAATCCAAGTGAGAGCAGGCAGGACGTATCATTAAGGGCCGGTCGTGACGCGTCCGGTCAAAGTGAGACCGACCCGACAATGAACATTGAGAAGGGAAATGAAGAAGAACAAGAACACAATAAGACCCCCCCTATCAATGATGAAGAAATACAAAGTGAAATAACTACAGACAATGAAGACACTAATGAACTTAGAAAACAAAGAAAGAAAATATGGTCCAAATTAGGAAAAAAACAAGGAATACGTGTTGCGACGTTAAACATCCACGGAAGACAGTTTGCCGATCATGGATCGAAGTACAAGACACTCACAACACTAATAAGAAAAAACAAGATAGCTTTACTAGCTATACAGGAAACAAGACTAAATACAGAACTAACAGAAGAACTGAACAGAAACAACCCAAGAATAGAAATAATAAATAACGGAAAGAACACGAACAAAGAAGGAGTTGCATTTGTAGTGAATAAGGACCTACTAGGAACTATCGAGTGGAAACACTCTGTGATAGTCGAAGGTAGGGTGTCCAGATTACAAATAGAATGGAAAGAAGGAAACAAAATAGACTTAGTGAATGTATATGCACCAAATAAGACGAAAGACCAAGTCCTGTTCTACAGTGAACTAAAGAAAAAATTACAATTAGAAAAAGATATGACAGAACCCACAATACTTGGAGATTTCAACTTTGTTGAAGACGCAATAGACAGAATACCACATAGACAAGACAACTGGCAAGTACATAAAGAATTCAACAAGATGAAAAAGAGATACAACTTGATAGATGGCTGGAGGACATCCAACCCCAACACAAAAGAATACACCTTCTACCAAGAAGGAACAGGAAGTAAATCAAGAATAGATAGAATCTACATCAATAAAGAGCTGTATAAGTATACAGACAAATGGGATACGCTATCATCAGCGAGGCTAAGCGACCACGATGTAGCATGGGTTGAGATATTAAGAAAAGATCAACCTTATGTAGGAAAAGGAATGTGGCGACTACAAGAAGACCTAATCGAATTTGAAGGATTCAGAAAGAAAGCTAGAACAATAATGAAAGAAGCTGAAATAGAAATGGAAACCTATAAAGAACTAACATTCCTGCAACCACAACAGGAAGTTAGAAGACAAAGAGAAACACTAAACCCACAGAAAACATGGGTTAAAATGAAAGAAAACTTACAGATCGAAGCAATTGAACAAAGCAAACTAAGAAAGAAAGACTTAGAAAAGAAAACAAAAAACATAAAAAGGAAAATGAAAGAACTTACAAAAGAGATAAATCAAGAAAATAACACAAACGAACAAAAAATAAAAGAACTGGACAAGTTAAGAAACAACCTAGGAGACTTAGAAAAATCAAACATAGAGAAACTAAAACAAAGAACAGAAGCAAGGTATCGAAGCATGGGAGAGAAATGCACGAGATACTGGTTCAACCTGAACAAAACAAAAAGAGAAAAAGAATGTATAATGGCATTAGAAAATGATAAAGGAGCACTTAAGACAAAAACAAAAGAAATGGTAAAGATAGCATCACTCTATCATGAGAAGTTACAGGCAAAACCTGAATGGAACGAAATAAGAGAAAAAGCGACTAATGAGATATTAGAGCTAGTAGACAAGAAACTAGAAGAAGAAGAGATTGAAATACTAGAAAATGAAATAACAGAAAATGAAGTACGAAAAGCATTAAAGACAGCAAAGAACGGTAAAGCGCCTGGATGTGATGGTATATCATATGAATTCTGGAAGTCATGGACAATAGAAGAAAAGAAAAGAAAAGAAAATGACCCAGACCTCATTGGAATGATGACCACACTATATAAAGATATAGAAGAAAATGGTATAGAAGAAAAGATACTAACCAAGGCAGCAATGAGCCTACTATATAAGAAAAAAGACAAGAGAAGAATAGAAAACTACAGACCCTTAGCTCTCTTAAACACTGATTACAAAGTGTATACAAAGGTAATAGCCAAGAGATTAGGGAGAGTAGTACAAAAAATAATAGACCCAGACCAAGCAGGATTCATCCCAGGAAGAGGACTATATGACCACACAAGAACAACACAGGCGGCAATAGAATACTGTGAACTGAAGGGACTAGACGGTTGCATAGTATCATTAGACCAAGAAAAGGCATATGACAAAATAGACCACGAATACCTATGGAGAACACTAAGGAAATACAAGATACCTGAAAAAATAATAAGAACAATCCAAACACTATACAGTGAGGCAGAGACCTCTGTCTATGTGAATAACGTAGAAGGAAGACCAATAAAAATTAGAAGAGGAGTAAGACAAGGAGACCCAATGTCTTGCCTTGTCTACAACATTGCCATAGAACCTCTAGCTAATGCTATAAGGAAATCAAAGATGAAAGGAATAGAAATTCCAGGAATAGAGAAAAAATTACTTGTGTCATTGTTTGCAGATGATACATTGATATACATGAATAAGAAAGACAAAATAAAAGACTTAAAACAGATAATAGACAAATTTTGTAGTGCGTCAACTGCAAAGTTCAACTTAGAGAAAACAGAATACCTAATCATAGGAAACGAAAAATATAGAAAAACAGCAATAGAACAAAAGAAATTTGGAAAGAACAAACTAAATGAAGAAGAAAAGATGATACAAGAAGGGGAAGCAATGAGAACACTAGGTGCATGGGTTGGAAACAACTCAAACACTGAAAAACAATGGAATAAAATATTAGAAGATCAACAAAAGA